>BSDF01000025.1:4590000-4601219 GCA_027925045.1 Hypotaenidia okinawae
ATTAAAATTAAAATTAAAATTAAAATTAAAATTAAAATTAAAATTAAAATTAAAATTAAAATTAAAATTAAAATTAAAATTAAAATTAAAATTAAAATTAAAATTAAAATTAAAATTAAAATTAAAATTAAAATTAAAATTAAAATTAAAATTAAAATTAAAAATTAAAATTAAAATTAAAATTAAAATTAAAATTAAAATTAAAATTAAAATTAAAATTAAAAATTAAAATTAAAATTAAAATTAAAATTAAAATTAAAATTAAAATTAAAATTAAAATTAAAATTAAAATTAAAATTAAAATTAAAATTAAAATTAAAATTAAAATTAAAATTAAAATTAAAATTAAAATTAAAATTAAAATTAAAATTAAAAATTAAAATTAAAATTAAAATTAAAATTAAAATTAAAATTAAAATTAAAATTAAAATTAAAATTAAAATTAAAATTAAAATTAAAATTAAAATTAAAATTAAAATTAAAATTAAAATTAAAATTAAAATTAAAATTAAAATTAAAATTAAAATTAAAATTAAAATTAAAATTAAAATTAAAATTAAAATTAAAAATTAAAATTAAAATTAAAATTAAAATTAAAATTAAAATTAAAATTAAAATTAAAATTAAAATTAAAATTAAAATTAAAATTAAAAATTAAAATTAAAATTAAAATTAAAATTAAAATTAAAATTAAAATTAAAATTAAAATTAAAATTAAAATTAAAATTAAAATTAAAATTAAAATTAAAATTAAAATTAAAATTAAAATTAAAATTAAAATTAAAATTAAAATTAAAATTAAAATTAAAATTAAAATTAAAAATTAAAATTAAAATTAAAATTAAAATTAAAATTAAAATTAAAATTAAAATTAAAATTAAAATTAAAATTAAAATTAAAATTAAAATTAAAATTAAAATTAAAATTAAAATTAAAATTAAAATTAAAATTAAAATTAAAATTAAAATTAAAATTAAAATTAAAATTAAAATTAAAATTAAAATTAAAATTAAAATTAAAATTAAAATTAAAATTAAAATTAAAATTAAAATTAAAATTAAAATTAAAATTAAAATTAAAATTAAAAATTAAAATTAAAATTAAAATTAAAATTAAAATTAAAATTAAAATTAAAATTAAAATTAAAATTAAAATTAAAATTAAAATTAAAATTAAAATTAAAATTAAAATTAAAATTAAAATTAAAATTAAAATTAAAATTAAAATTAAAATTAAAATTAAAATTAAAATTAAAATTAAAATTAAAA
Organism: Hypotaenidia okinawae; assembly: GCA_027925045.1. NCBI lineage: Eukaryota > Metazoa > Chordata > Aves > Gruiformes > Rallidae > Hypotaenidia > Hypotaenidia okinawae. Next base: position 4,591,269 of record BSDF01000025.1, read on the forward strand.
ATTAAAATTAAAATTAAAATTAAAATTAAAATTAAAATTAAAATTAAAATTAAAATTAAAATTAAAATTAAAATTAAAATTAAAATTAAAATTAAAATTAAAATTAAAAATTAAAATTAAAATTAAAATTAAAATTAAAATTAAAATTAAAATTAAAATTAAAATTAAAATTAAAATTAAAATTAAAATTAAAATTAAAATTAAAATTAAAATTAAAATTAAAATTAAAATTAAAAATTAAAATTAAAATTAAAATTAAAATTAAAATTAAAATTAAAATTAAAATTAAAATTAAAATTAAAATTAAAATTAAAATTAAAAATTAAAATTAAAATTAAAATTAAAATTAAAATTAAAATTAAAATTAAAATTAAAATTAAAATTAAAATTAAAATTAAAATTAAAATTAAAATTAAAATTAAAATTAAAATTAAAATTAAAATTAAAATTAAAATTAAAATTAAAATTAAAATTAAAATTAAAATTAAAATTAAAATTAAAATTAAAATTAAAATTAAAATTAAAATTAAAAATTAAAATTAAAATTAAAATTAAAATTAAAATTAAAATTAAAAATTAAAATTAAAATTAAAATTAAAATTAAAATTAAAATTAAAATTAAAATTAAAATTAAAATTAAAATTAAAATTAAAATTAAAATTAAAATTAAAATTAAAATTAAAAATTAAAATTAAAATTAAAATTAAAATTAAAATTAAAATTAAAATTAAAATTAAAATTAAAATTAAAATTAAAATTAAAATTAAAATTAAAATTAAAATTAAAATTAAAATTAAAATTAAAAATTAAAATTAAAATTAAAATTAAAATTAAAATTAAAATTAAAAATTAAAATTAAAATTAAAATTAAAATTAAAATTAAAATTAAAATTAAAATTAAAATTAAAATTAAAATTAAAATTAAAATTAAAATTAAAATTAAAATTAAAATTAAAATTAAAATTAAAATTAAAATTAAAATTAAAATTAAAATTAAAATTAAAATTAAAATTAAAATTAAAATTAAAATTAAAATTAAAATTAAAATTAAAATTAAAATTAAAATTAAAAATTAAAATTAAAATTAAAATTAAAATTAAAATTAAAATTAAAATTAAAATTAAAATTAAAATTAAAATTAAAATTAAAATTAAAATTAAAATTAAAATTAAAATTAAAATTAAAATTAAAATTAAAATTAAAATTAAAATTAAAATTAAAATTAAAATTAAAATTAAAATTAAAATTAAAATTAAAATTAAAATTAAAATTAAAATTAAAATTAAAATTAAAATTAAAATTAAAATTAAAATTAAAATTAAAATTAAAATTAAAATTAAAATTAAAATTAAAATTAAAATTAAAAATTAAAATTAAAATTAAAATTAAAATTAAAATTAAAATTAAAATTAAAATTAAAATTAAAATTAAAATTAAAATTAAAATTAAAATTAAAATTAAAATTAAAATTAAAATTAAAATTAAAATTAAAATTAAAATTAAAATTAAAATTAAAATTAAAATTAAAATTAAAATTAAAAATTAAAATTAAAATTAAAATTAAAATTAAAATTAAAATTAAAATTAAAATTAAAATTAAAATTAAAATTAAAATTAAAATTAAAATTAAAATTAAAATTAAAATTAAAATTAAAATTAAAATTAAAATTAAAATTAAAATTAAAAATTAAAATTAAAATTAAAATTAAAATTAAAATTAAAATTAAAATTAAAATTAAAATTAAAATTAAAATTAAAATTAAAATTAAAATTAAAATTAAAATTAAAATTAAAATTAAAATTAAAATTAAAATTAAAATTAAAATTAAAATTAAAATTAAAAATTAAAATTAAAATTAAAATTAAAATTAAAATTAAAATTAAAATTAAAATTAAAATTAAAATTAAAATTAAAATTAAAATTAAAATTAAAATTAAAATTAAAATTAAAATTAAAATTAAAAATTAAAATTAAAATTAAAATTAAAATTAAAATTAAAATTAAAATTAAAATTAAAATTAAAATTAAAATTAAAATTAAAATTAAAATTAAAATTAAAATTAAAATTAAAATTAAAATTAAAATTAAAATTAAAATTAAAATTAAAATTAAAATTAAAATTAAAATTAAAATTAAAATTAAAATTAAAATTAAAATTAAAATTAAAATTAAAATTAAAATTAAAATTAAAATTAAAATTAAAATTAAAATTAAAATTAAAATTAAAATTAAAATTAAAATTAAAATTAAAATTAAAATTAAAATTAAAATTAAAATTAAAATTAAAAATTAAAATTAAAATTAAAATTAAAATTAAAATTAAAATTAAAATTAAAATTAAAATTAAAATTAAAATTAAAATTAAAATTAAAATTAAAATTAAAATTAAAATTAAAATTAAAAATTAAAATTAAAATTAAAATTAAAATTAAAATTAAAATTAAAATTAAAATTAAAATTAAAATTAAAATTAAAATTAAAATTAAAATTAAAATTAAAATTAAAATTAAAATTAAAATTAAAATTAAAATTAAAATTAAAATTAAAATTAAAATTAAAATTAAAATTAAAATTAAAATTAAAATTAAAATTAAAATTAAAATTAAAATTAAAATTAAAATTAAAATTAAAATTAAAATTAAAATTAAAATTAAAATTAAAATTAAAAATTAAAATTAAAATTAAAATTAAAATTAAAATTAAAATTAAAATTAAAATTAAAATTAAAATTAAAATTAAAATTAAAATTAAAATTAAAATTAAAATTAAAATTAAAATTAAAATTAAAATTAAAAATTAAAATTAAAATTAAAATTAAAATTAAAATTAAAATTAAAATTAAAATTAAAATTAAAATTAAAATTAAAATTAAAATTAAAATTAAAATTAAAATTAAAATTAAAATTAAAATTAAAATTAAAATTAAAAATTAAAATTAAAATTAAAATTAAAATTAAAATTAAAATTAAAATTAAAATTAAAATTAAAATTAAAATTAAAATTAAAATTAAAATTAAAATTAAAATTAAAATTAAAATTAAAATTAAAATTAAAATTAAAATTAAAATTAAAATTAAAATTAAAATTAAAATTAAAATTAAAATTAAAATTAAAATTAAAATTAAAATTAAAATTAAAATTAAAATTAAAATTAAAATTAAAATTAAAATTAAAATTAAAATTAAAATTAAAATTAAAATTAAAATTAAAATTAAAATTAAAATTAAAATTAAAATTAAAATTAAAATTAAAATTAAAATTAAAATTAAAAATTAAAATTAAAATTAAAATTAAAATTAAAATTAAAATTAAAATTAAAATTAAAATTAAAATTAAAATTAAAATTAAAATTAAAATTAAAATTAAAAATTAAAATTAAAATTAAAATTAAAATTAAAATTAAAATTAAAATTAAAATTAAAATTAAAATTAAAAATTAAAATTAAAATTAAAATTAAAATTAAAATTAAAATTAAAATTAAAATTAAAATTAAAATTAAAATTAAAATTAAAATTAAAATTAAAATTAAAATTAAAATTAAAATTAAAATTAAAATTAAAATTAAAATTAAAATTAAAATTAAAATTAAAATTAAAATTAAAAATTAAAATTAAAATTAAAATTAAAATTAAAATTAAAATTAAAATTAAAATTAAAATTAAAATTAAAATTAAAATTAAAATTAAAATTAAAATTAAAATTAAAATTAAAATTAAAATTAAAATTAAAATTAAAATTAAAATTAAAATTAAAATTAAAATTAAAATTAAAATTAAAATTAAAATTAAAATTAAAATTAAAATTAAAAATTAAAATTAAAATTAAAATTAAAATTAAAATTAAAATTAAAATTAAAATTAAAATTAAAATTAAAATTAAAATTAAAATTAAAATTAAAATTAAAATTAAAATTAAAAATTAAAATTAAAATTAAAATTAAAATTAAAATTAAAATTAAAATTAAAATTAAAATTAAAATTAAAATTAAAATTAAAATTAAAATTAAAATTAAAATTAAAATTAAAATTAAAATTAAAATTAAAATTAAAATTAAAATTAAAATTAAAATTAAAATTAAAATTAAAAATTAAAATTAAAATTAAAATTAAAATTAAAATTAAAATTAAAATTAAAATTAAAATTAAAATTAAAATTAAAATTAAAATTAAAATTAAAATTAAAATTAAAATTAAAATTAAAATTAAAATTAAAATTAAAATTAAAATTAAAATTAAAATTAAAATTAAAATTAAAATTAAAATTAAAATTAAAATTAAAATTAAAATTAAAATTAAAATTAAAAATTAAAATTAAAATTAAAATTAAAATTAAAATTAAAATTAAAATTAAAATTAAAATTAAAATTAAAATTAAAATTAAAATTAAAATTAAAATTAAAATTAAAATTAAAATTAAAATTAAAATTAAAATTAAAATTAAAATTAAAATTAAAATTAAAATTAAAATTAAAATTAAAATTAAAATTAAAATTAAAATTAAAATTAAAAATTAAAATTAAAATTAAAATTAAAATTAAAATTAAAATTAAAATTAAAATTAAAATTAAAATTAAAATTAAAATTAAAATTAAAATTAAAATTAAAATTAAAATTAAAATTAAAATTAAAAATTAAAATTAAAATTAAAATTAAAATTAAAATTAAAATTAAAATTAAAATTAAAATTAAAATTAAAATTAAAATTAAAATTAAAATTAAAATTAAAATTAAAATTAAAATTAAAATTAAAATTAAAATTAAAATTAAAATTAAAATTAAAATTAAAATTAAAATTAAAAATTAAAATTAAAATTAAAATTAAAATTAAAATTAAAATTAAAATTAAAATTAAAATTAAAATTAAAATTAAAATTAAAATTAAAATTAAAATTAAAATTAAAATTAAAATTAAAATTAAAATTAAAATTAAAATTAAAATTAAAATTAAAATTAAAATTAAAATTAAAATTAAAATTAAAATTAAAATTAAAATTAAAATTAAAATTAAAATTAAAATTAAAATTAAAATTAAAATTAAAATTAAAATTAAAATTAAAATTAAAATTAAAATTAAAATTAAAATTAAAATTAAAATTAAAATTAAAATTAAAATTAAAATTAAAATTAAAATTAAAATTAAAATTAAAATTAAAATTAAAATTAAAATTAAAATTAAAATTAAAATTAAAATTAAAATTAAAATTAAAATTAAAATTAAAATTAAAATTAAAATTAAAATTAAAAATTAAAATTAAAATTAAAATTAAAATTAAAATTAAAATTAAAATTAAAATTAAAATTAAAATTAAAATTAAAATTAAAATTAAAATTAAAATTAAAATTAAAATTAAAAATTAAAATTAAAATTAAAATTAAAATTAAAATTAAAATTAAAATTAAAATTAAAATTAAAATTAAAATTAAAATTAAAATTAAAATTAAAAATTAAAATTAAAATTAAAATTAAAATTAAAATTAAAATTAAAATTAAAATTAAAATTAAAATTAAAATTAAAATTAAAATTAAAATTAAAATTAAAATTAAAATTAAAAATTAAAATTAAAATTAAAATTAAAATTAAAATTAAAATTAAAATTAAAAATTAAAATTAAAATTAAAATTAAAATTAAAATTAAAATTAAAATTAAAATTAAAATTAAAATTAAAATTAAAATTAAAATTAAAATTAAAATTAAAATTAAAATTAAAATTAAAATTAAAATTAAAATTAAAATTAAAATTAAAATTAAAATTAAAAATTAAAATTAAAATTAAAATTAAAATTAAAATTAAAATTAAAATTAAAATTAAAATTAAAATTAAAATTAAAATTAAAATTAAAATTAAAATTAAAATTAAAATTAAAATTAAAATTAAAATTAAAATTAAAATTAAAATTAAAATTAAAATTAAAATTAAAATTAAAATTAAAATTAAAATTAAAATTAAAAATTAAAATTAAAATTAAAATTAAAATTAAAATTAAAAATTAAAATTAAAATTAAAATTAAAATTAAAATTAAAATTAAAATTAAAATTAAAATTAAAATTAAAATTAAAATTAAAATTAAAATTAAAATTAAAATTAAAATTAAAATTAAAATTAAAATTAAAATTAAAATTAAAATTAAAATTAAAATTAAAATTAAAATTAAAATTAAAATTAAAATTAAAATTAAAATTAAAAATTAAAATTAAAATTAAAATTAAAATTAAAATTAAAATTAAAATTAAAATTAAAATTAAAATTAAAATTAAAATTAAAATTAAAATTAAAATTAAAATTAAAATTAAAATTAAAATTAAAATTAAAATTAAAATTAAAATTAAAATTAAAATTAAAATTAAAATTAAAATTAAAATTAAAAATTAAAATTAAAATTAAAATTAAAATTAAAATTAAAATTAAAATTAAAATTAAAATTAAAATTAAAATTAAAATTAAAATTAAAATTAAAATTAAAATTAAAATTAAAATTAAAATTAAAATTAAAATTAAAATTAAAATTAAAATTAAAATTAAAATTAAAATTAAAATTAAAATTAAAATTAAAATTAAAATTAAAATTAAAATTAAAATTAAAATTAAAATTAAAATTAAAAATTAAAATTAAAATTAAAATTAAAATTAAAATTAAAATTAAAATTAAAATTAAAATTAAAATTAAAATTAAAATTAAAATTAAAATTAAAATTAAAATTAAAATTAAAATTAAAATTAAAATTAAAATTAAAATTAAAATTAAAATTAAAATTAAAATTAAAATTAAAATTAAAATTAAAAATTAAAATTAAAATTAAAATTAAAATTAAAATTAAAATTAAAATTAAAATTAAAATTAAAATTAAAATTAAAATTAAAATTAAAATTAAAATTAAAATTAAAATTAAAATTAAAATTAAAATTAAAATTAAAATTAAAATTAAAATTAAAATTAAAAATTAAAATTAAAATTAAAATTAAAATTAAAATTAAAATTAAAATTAAAATTAAAATTAAAATTAAAATTAAAATTAAAATTAAAATTAAAATTAAAATTAAAATTAAAATTAAAATTAAAATTAAAATTAAAATTAAAAATTAAAATTAAAATTAAAATTAAAATTAAAAATTAAAATTAAAATTAAAATTAAAATTAAAATTAAAATTAAAATTAAAATTAAAATTAAAATTAAAATTAAAATTAAAATTAAAATTAAAATTAAAATTAAAATTAAAATTAAAATTAAAATTAAAATTAAAATTAAAATTAAAATTAAAATTAAAAATTAAAATTAAAATTAAAATTAAAATTAAAATTAAAATTAAAATTAAAATTAAAATTAAAATTAAAATTAAAATTAAAATTAAAATTAAAATTAAAATTAAAATTAAAATTAAAATTAAAATTAAAATTAAAATTAAAATTAAAATTAAAATTAAAATTAAAATTAAAATTAAAATTAAAATTAAAATTAAAATTAAAATTAAAATTAAAATTAAAATTAAAAATTAAAATTAAAATTAAAATTAAAATTAAAATTAAAATTAAAATTAAAATTAAAATTAAAATTAAAATTAAAATTAAAATTAAAATTAAAATTAAAATTAAAATTAAAATTAAAATTAAAATTAAAATTAAAATTAAAATTAAAATTAAAAATTAAAATTAAAATTAAAATTAAAATTAAAATTAAAATTAAAATTAAAATTAAAATTAAAATTAAAATTAAAATTAAAATTAAAATTAAAATTAAAATTAAAATTAAAATTAAAATTAAAATTAAAATTAAAATTAAAATTAAAATTAAAATTAAAATTAAAATTAAAATTAAAATTAAAATTAAAATTAAAATTAAAATTAAAATTAAAATTAAAATTAAAATTAAAATTAAAATTAAAATTAAAATTAAAATTAAAATTAAAATTAAAATTAAAATTAAAATTAAAATTAAAATTAAAATTAAAAATTAAAATTAAAATTAAAATTAAAATTAAAATTAAAATTAAAATTAAAATTAAAATTAAAATTAAAATTAAAATTAAAATTAAAATTAAAATTAAAATTAAAATTAAAAATTAAAATTAAAATTAAAATTAAAATTAAAATTAAAATTAAAATTAAAATTAAAATTAAAATTAAAATTAAAATTAAAATTAAAATTAAAATTAAAATTAAAATTAAAATTAAAATTAAAATTAAAATTAAAATTAAAATTAAAATTAAAATTAAAATTAAAATTAAAATTAAAATTAAAATTAAAATTAAAATTAAAATTAAAATTAAAAATTAAAATTAAAATTAAAATTAAAATTAAAATTAAAATTAAAATTAAAATTAAAATTAAAATTAAAATTAAAATTAAAATTAAAATTAAAATTAAAATTAAAATTAAAATTAAAATTAAAATTAAAATTAAAATTAAAATTAAAATTAAAATTAAAATTAAAATTAAAATTAAAATTAAAATTAAAAATTAAAATTAAAATTAAAATTAAAATTAAAATTAAAATTAAAATTAAAATTAAAATTAAAATTAAAATTAAAATTAAAATTAAAATTAAAATTAAAATTAAAATTAAAATTAAAATTAAAATTAAAATTAAAATTAAAATTAAAATTAAAATTAAAATTAAAATTAAAATTAAAATTAAAATTAAAATTAAAATTAAAATTAAAATTAAAATTAAAATTAAAATTAAAATTAAAATTAAAATTAAAATTAAAATTAAAATTAAAATTAAAATTAAAATTAAAATTAAAATTAAAATTAAAATTAAAATTAAAATTAAAATTAAAATTAAAATTAAAATTAAAATTAAAATTAAAAATTAAAATTAAAATTAAAATTAAAATTAAAATTAAAATTAAAATTAAAATTAAAATTAAAATTAAAATTAAAATTAAAATTAAAATTAAAATTAAAATTAAAAATTAAAATTAAAATTAAAATTAAAATTAAAATTAAAATTAAAAATTAAAATTAAAATTAAAATTAAAATTAAAATTAAAATTAAAATTAAAATTAAAATTAAAATTAAAATTAAAATTAAAATTAAAATTAAAATTAAAATTAAAATTAAAATTAAAATTAAAATTAAAAATTAAAATTAAAATTAAAATTAAAATTAAAATTAAAATTAAAATTAAAATTAAAATTAAAATTAAAATTAAAATTAAAATTAAAATTAAAATTAAAAATTAAAATTAAAATTAAAATTAAAATTAAAATTAAAATTAAAATTAAAATTAAAATTAAAATTAAAATTAAAATTAAAAATTAAAATTAAAATTAAAATTAAAATTAAAATTAAAATTAAAATTAAAATTAAAATTAAAATTAAAATTAAAATTAAAATTAAAATTAAAAATTAAAATTAAAATTAAAATTAAAATTAAAATTAAAATTAAAATTAAAATTAAAATTAAAATTAAAATTAAAAATTAAAATTAAAATTAAAATTAAAATTAAAATTAAAATTAAAATTAAAATTAAAATTAAAATTAAAATTAAAATTAAAATTAAAATTAAAATTAAAATTAAAATTAAAATTAAAATTAAAAATTAAAATTAAAATTAAAATTAAAATTAAAATTAAAAATTAAAATTAAAATTAAAATTAAAAATTAAAATTAAAATTAAAATTAAAATTAAAATTAAAATTAAAATTAAAATTAAAATTAAAATTAAAATTAAAATTAAAATTAAAATTAAAAATTAAAATTAAAATTAAAATTAAAATTAAAATTAAAATTAAAATTAAAATTAAAATTAAAATTAAAATTAAAATTAAAATTAAAATTAAAATTAAAATTAAAATTAAAATTAAAATTAAAATTAAAATTAAAATTAAAATTAAAATTAAAATTAAAATTAAAATTAAAATTAAAATTAAAATTAAAATTAAAATTAAAATTAAAATTAAAATTAAAATTAAAATTAAAATTAAAATTAAAATTAAAATTAA